>CM042434.1:21090591-21108091 GCA_023631565.1 Gymnocephalus cernua
ACACACACATACAACGCGCTGAGAGAGAGAGACTGAAGTGGCGGAGAGGGAGGGAAAAGAAGGACAAAGAGAGAGGAGGAGGAGGGATAAGTGCGAAGGTGTGAGTGTCTGGTGCTACTTTTGTGTTGCCAAATGAGGGCAAGTGAAAGGGGGGGGGGAGGGGGGGAGAGAGAGAGAGAGAGAGAGAGAGAGACTTGCGGTAAAATGATGTATAATGACTCGTTCATGCATGTGTGTGCGAGCGCGGGCGAGGAAAAAGTAGGAACGCTTTCCCATTTCAATTCGCAACAGCTGGTGTCGAATTAACACATTTACCAGTGTGCATTTGGAACAGATTAAAATTGTGTGTGGCGTGTGGCGTGTGACTGTCTGTGTGTGTGTGTGTGTGTGTGTGTGTGTGTGTATGTATATGTGTATGAATGCGTGCGTGTTTGTGTGTGTGGTAGCAGATGAGGGCCAAAAACAAGAGTGTGTTTGTGTGTGGGAGTGTCTGTGTATTAACGCAATGGATCAGGGCAGAGAGAAAAGGCACAGAGTGAGAGAGAGTGAGTGAGTGAGTGAGTGAGTGAGAGAGAGAGTGAGAGAGAGAGCAGCAGGGATGGATGTAGAGTGAGGGAGCAAAGGGGGGAGAAAAAGAGAGACAGCGAGAGAAAGAGCTCTACCCGAAGGCTTTAGCTGCTGCCCTGGGCCGTCTCTCTAAGCCCTGTTTAGGAGGCTTTGGAGCTCAGATAGAAATAATCCCCCACTCAGACACACACACACACACACACAAAATAAAAACGCACACATCTACACAAACACACGGGAATGCGCACAAAAAGACACACATACTGAAGTCGAGGCGGACAAACAAGTGCGCACACACGCGGCAACAAGCAGCGACAGCAC
Source organism: Gymnocephalus cernua (assembly GCA_023631565.1). Classification (NCBI taxonomy): domain Eukaryota; kingdom Metazoa; phylum Chordata; class Actinopteri; order Perciformes; family Percidae; genus Gymnocephalus; species Gymnocephalus cernua. The sequence goes on from CM042434.1 coordinate 21,091,480, forward strand.
ATTCGCCATGACACGAAACAAACCAGCCGCCTACACACACACGTGCGTGGAGAAACACACACACACCGAGGCTGTCTGCCGTGCACTGCTTCCGCACGACAGAGCACAGCGACATCAGCACGGCACCGTGACAAACACTTTACACACTCCAGCACTCAGCAGAGGGGAGGAAAGAAAGGAGGGAGAGATGGAGAAAGAGGGGAGGAGGCGGAGGAGGATATGAGCCAGGGGGAGGGAGGTGAGTGAGTAGGGGGGGAGGAAGAGGGAGGGGAGGCTAACAAATTAATAGGAGCCGAAGATATACACAGCCAGCGCCGCTGAACGGGGGAGGAGGAGGAGGTGGTGGTGGAGGACGACGACGAGAGACCAATTCATTCCTGTTTTCTCCTCGTTCGCTCTCTGGAAAAAGGCGGAGCGGAGCTGAGCAAGAGCGTGTTTGCTCAAAAGAAGGGGGAGAGAGAGAGAGAGAGAGAGAGAGAGAGAGAGAGAGAGAGAGAGAGAGAGAGAGAGAGTGAGAGAGGGGGGGCTTTGTGTGGCATAGGGGAGGAAAAGTGGAGGAAGAGGAGGTGGTGGTGGGGAGGTGACATCAAAACACAGAAGTAGAGACAGAGCAAGGTTAGTGTGGAAATAAAAGGGGGCTATAACAAAGATGTTTTGAGCGTGAAAAGAGGAAGAGAGGAAAAGAAAGTGACATTAAGGGAGGGAAGGGGGGAGTGAGGAGAGGGAGGAAAGGAGAGGAGGGTGGTTTGGGGTTTGCACAGGATGCAGTTTGTCATCTTCATCAGCCGACAGTTAGGGCACGGGAGGGAGGAGGAGGAGGGGACTAGAATGGATAGAGAGGTGAAGGAGGAGGTGAGGGGAGAGGGGTGGAGGGGTGGGGGGGATGGGCAGTGTTTAAGCGGAGCCTTTGAGACGTTGACCCTGTAATTGACCTGTGTCTCCGCCTACATTGCCGTGGCGACAAGCAGAGCCGCTGCAGCTAATCACTTAGTAACCCTGACCTGTCAATCACACCGGGTTCCGAGTGGATGGAGGGAGGGAGGGAGCGGCAGCAAATAAAAGAAAGAGGGAGAGAGAGGGAGGAAGGAAGGAGTGAAGGAGTAATAACAGCACCGGGGTTATCATTTACTGGACCACCCGCCTCCTTCCACCAACCCTCAGCCGACGAAGCCCTGGTTTTAAAAAAGCCAATAAAAAGCTCTATGCCTCTCTCTCTCTCTCTCTCTCTCTCTCTCTCTCTCTCTCTCTCTCTCTCTCTCTCTCTCTCTCTCTCTCTCTCTCTCTCTCTCTCTCTCTCTCTCTCTCTCTCTCTCTCTCTCTCTCTCTCTCTCTCTCTCTCTCTCTCCTTTAGTGTTCGGGATGCTACAGCGAGAGCGGAGCTTTCTGGGAGTTCAGATAAGAGAGAGCAAGGGAGGAGGACAGGAAAGGCAAAGCGGGGAGGAGGGTGAGGGGAGGGAGGGGGCGACGGGTTGAGAAGAGATAAGATAGCAGAGTGAAGCCAACATGCAAATAAAACAACGGAGCGCAGAGTTTATGTGCTACACAGGTGTGTGTGTGTGTGTGTGTGTTACCTGTTGATGAGGGGAAAGATGGACACCAGCAGGTAAACAGAAGGATACCACTTCAACGGCTTGATCTCCTCAGCCAAGGAAACCTGGAGAGAGAAAACTGGCTACTGACCCATGTAGAGACTGAATGCTCACATTAACAGTCTTGTCTGTGTGTGTGTGTGTGTGTGTGTGTGTGTGTGTGTGTGTGTGTGTGTGTGTGTGTGTGTGTGTGTGTGTGTGTGTGTGTGTGTGTGTGTGTGTGTGTGTGTGTGTGTGTGTGTGTCTTAACTGGAAGAAAGATCAGCGCACTGAGGCAAACAACAAAGGCCAATTAAACCTTAATAAAATATTAACCTGCTGATAATACGCAATATCCACACACAGTTATGAGAAGAAAAGGGGATTCCAATTAAACTGGAAGCCAATACTTATGCCGTAATGTGAACAGGATGAATTCAATATCTCGTGGACAAGCAGAAAAGCAGGAAGGCAAGAAGACAGAGAGATGCGGCAGCAGCTAAAAGTCGAGGAGGGGGAGAGCCAGGCGGTGGAGAGCTTTTACAAGCTGTTATCTAATTCCCCGGAGAAAAGGACTCCTGCGCCCGGAAGAGGCTGAGAAGCGCGGCCCCTGGATCGATTTTCTGCGCTGTGCTGTTTTTTCCCCCTCCTCCTCCTCCTCCTCCTCCTCCTCTTCCTCCTCCTCCCCCTCCCCCCTTAGGCTAGGACACAGTAGCAGCGCAAAACCTCTCTCTTTCTCTCTAAAACACACACATAGTCGGAGCCAGGAGGCAGGCCCACAAGCTCTGGTCTCTACCCCCACATGCTGGAAATTAATTACTCACCAGAAAGACCCCGAGGCGTGCAAGCTCTAACACAGGCATTTTAAACAATTCAAATGAAAATCACAAGAACCCCCCGGTGGTATTTCATCGTGTGTGTGTGTGTGTGTGTGTATGCATCCGTACAAGTTGAATATATTGAATATAAGAGCCAAGTTTCCACCGTGTAACGTATGCTGGCTGTATGTGATCAACTGAACAGAGATAGGTCGTATTTCCACATTACAGCATCAACTCAAAGGCAACCATTAAGCTTAGCCTTATTAATGTCTATCATGATGGGAAGCTCTGACATCACTGGTCATGTCACGCTCTGCCTATTGTCATCTGTGCGTGAGTGCGTGCGTGTATGTGCGTGCGCGCGTGCTGGGATGAATGTGTCATTGTTAGAGGAAAAGGGCAAGCCGGGAGCCTGAAGGATGCTAAGTGGAAAAGGAGATTTGCGGGTGTATGAGCCAGTAATCTCAGATAAAAATTTAGGTGAGGTGTAGAGGCAGGCATTTGAGGAATTTCAATGTGCAAGAGACAGGATGTGGAATAGGAGGAGTGGGAGGAGGAGGAGGAGCGCGGCTAAAGAGCCTGGTGTTTTTAATCACAGTCCTCCCGTGTCAGAGGCCCCTGCGCTGCTCGGGGAAGCAGAGGGGAATGAAACCGTAATTATGTACGGCGGACGCAGTGGTCCCAACGTTAATGATGCACGCTAGATTACAGACGGTTAACAGGGGCAACCCGTCCCCTCCACCACCCACTGCACTCACCCTCACTTGTAGAGAAAAAACAACAGCATCAGGTTTCCCAAACACACTTGTACATAAAAGCCAAGGACTTTTCAAAAAGGTCTTTTCGGGGTGAACATTAAGCACTACAACTTATTTAAAATGTAATACAATTTCCAAAGAAATGTTTTTCCATGAGACATTATATTCATCCGCTGCAGTATTAACACACATATCCATCATAGGGACCATGATGAGCTCATGATGTGAGGTATCAGAGCGTACCAGTAAATTATTATGTTATGTATATATTGTTGTTTTGACAACTGCTGTTTCCAACTTTCAATTTTAACATTTAAACCAACATGGACAAGAAGTCCTTGAAGAAAAAGAAAAATCGATATTTTAAAAAAAATCGCCAATTCAATGACAGCTAAGCAAACTACAGAAGATCGTGTGATATAATTGAACGCTCCAGAACAGCTATAAAATGGCCCTTTCAGAGACTGAGATTGCTCTGACAACTAAAACGCCATATTTTAATTATTTTCCTTAATTCTTCCTTCAAATACTTTGATTGCCTAATTTGTTTTTCTTAAATCCAAAAACAAAGATTTTTAGGGACAACTGAAACCCAATGGCATCCTATCAAAAAGTAAATGCTGAGGGCTCAAAGCAACTCACTATCTGGCAGCTGGGGAGTTGATCCCTACAAAAGGAGGTATATGTGTTTTGACAAAGCCACGCGTCGCACTTAAAAAGCCCTTGAGAGACAAACCCAACTGTCCTCATGGCTTACTTATACTAAGGATGTCTCTCAGGATGTTGGTGACATGGAAAAAGTAAACGTTGGCACATAAATGAGGATGCACACATGCAAAAGGTAACACTCACCAAGAAACAGGTTGCGCATGCGGGCGCACGCACACACACACACACACACACACACACACACACACACACACACACACACACACACACACACACACACACACACACACACACAGACACACGAGCAGACACACATGGCATTGTGACTCAAGGCAAAGCTTGTGTGGATCAGTCAACAAACACCCTGGGAAGATAACGAACAAGCAGCACGCTGTTTGCTCAGCCAGCTTTGTTGCTACCCGATGGGACTGAGCTGCTGTGAGTGCAGTTGTGCAAATGTGTGTGCGCGGCCTGACTTAAACACCCTCCTCTGAATATCCTCCCGCTGACCTGTGCTGCTGCAAGACCTTGTGGTGCCTGTGTGTGTGTGTATGTGTGTGTGTGTGTGTGTGTGTGTGTGTGTGTGTGTGTACCACAAAGAAATTGCTCGAGACACACTGAGATGTGTCATAACCATGTGACTGACGGCCCTGATAACCAACAGTAGTTATGTACGTCATCACTCCAGCCAGATACACACTTACACAGAGGCACACACACACACACACACACACACACACACACACACACACACACACACACACAGGCATGCACACACACACACACACACACACACACACACACACACACACACACACACACACACACACACACACAGATAGCGAGAGACGGGGATGGTGGCGGGCTGAGTCAGAGAGAGCGGAAAAAAATCAAGAATGGCGAATGCAGGAAACTACATGCATGAACACAACACATGAGAAGCGTGTGTGTGTGTGTGTGTGTGTGTGTGTGTGTGTGTGTGTGTGTGTGTGTGTGTGTGTGTGTGACAGAGTAACAGAGAACATGTGAGGCACAGAAGGAGGGAGATGTGGAGAAGTGAATGGAAATAACCAGAGCCAGCGGTCTTCAGACACCCAGCAGGAATCGCTTTCTCTAGTTTACACCTGCCCACACACACACACACACACACACACACACACACACACACACACACACACACACACACACACACACACACACACACGCACGCACGCACGCACACACACACACACGCCAGAGCTCGCTGGCTTGGCAAGCACAATCGGGGAGGCTGTTGTTGTTGTTTTAAAGCATCGCAGCGCGTGCATAAACTCTCATAAATATTCATGTCCATGAACCTGGCTTGCTGCTTTATTCATGCTGGGTGTACAAGAGTAAGAGAGAAAGAGGGAGGGAGGAAGAAAGAGAGAGAAAATGAGAGAGAGGGAAAGAAAAAGAGAGAGAGCGCAAAGTGAAAGGCATACAGAAAAACAGATGGAAACGAGGAGAGCGACTGGGAAAGAGGAATACGAGGAAACGGAGAGTGTGATAAAAAGCACTGCTGACTTATTTACACTCTGTGCTACACATAGCAATTAGCCCACATGAACAGTGCTGCCACACATTCATGCACACACATCAGTCATCAGGGTTACACCAGTTCAGTGTGCAGTAATTACATCTGCCACTTAGGGGCAGCATCTACATAACCTTAACCTTAACCTTACCCCCCCCCCCCCCCCCCCCCCCCCACGCACACTCTCACACACACACACACACACACACACACACACACACACACACACACACACACACACACACACACACACACCTACCTCACCCTGCAGGGTGGAGGTGTTAACAACAGAGCAGAGGGAGGAGGTAACTTTCCATCACTGTGACTCTGATCACCTTTGTGGAGGATGCTTGGTGGATTGTTTTAGGCTTTACATTTTAATGATTTGGTGACTACATAGTTATGCATGATGTGTGGGAAGGTAAGGGTTTAGTGTCTTGTTGGAGGACACTTGAACAAGATGCAGCATCTGTAGCCAGCATTTTACAAGAAATCCATTGTTTAATTCAAAGGACCCCTCCAACAATTTACTACTGTACTTCCATAAAGATATGGCACTCACAAGACACACATTTCAAAAAAAATATTTTAAATCAAAGAGCAGAGAGGTCAAGATATCCCAACTTTTAGTCCCTAGTACGGGTCAAGAACTAAAAACTAAACATAATGCAATAAGTCCAATAACATATTTTTGTTAGACCCTTGGGACTACATTTTTGATTTCTGTCGGGAACTACTTCTGTTCAAGCATAACTCGTCACATGTAAAATCAATGGAGAGCTGCTTTAAGCTAAAAAAGAAAAGACATAATTTATACAATTATTATGAATTAGTTACAATTAATTTTCTCTTTCTCCGTTTCTCTGTTTCTGTAGTCCTCGTGTCCTACTTCACAATCTGACTTCTCTAGATATTCATCTATTTTACAGATGGCTTCTCCTGTCCCCTTCTGTTTCAGTAAGGTCAGGAGCAGAATGGAGAGCCACCACAGCTCCCAAATTTAAACACATGCACACGTGTGCACCCACATTTAAATATACATGCACAGGCACACACACACACAGTGAGAAGCGTAGGTGTCACAAGGTCAAATTGCTCCCTGCTGTTTGACACCTACCCAGCGTGACCACAAAAGCTAATCCTGCACACACACTAATCCTCACGTTCTGTGCATATGTGTGTGTGTGTGTGTGTGTGTGTGTGTGTGTTGAGAAATGTGATGGCCAGACAGGCCATTACCTTTCGTCTCTCTCTCTCTGGGTTGAAGGTTCCCAACCATGATTGCATCTGTGCAGAAAAGACACAAAACGGAAAGAAAAGGTCAGGGCAGTTACTTTAAGCAAAAAAAAAACAGAATAGTAGTATGATCATTTAAATCTGCTGTTTTTTCCTAGAGAGGAGTGGCCTGAAGTTCAGAGGAGAGTGCCTGCAGTGACCACCTGAAAAGAAATATCATATTGGCTATCACACCAATGCAAAATCCCTCCACTTTCTCACCCCTGCAAAACTGCCTAATTCACAGCAGAGAGCTTAGAGGCAGAAGGGAACACGTAAGACAGCTCCCAGCATCTCACTAAAAAAAACTGGCAACTGATCAGCTTCAGTGCACACAATCTATGACATGAGGAAGAAGAAGAAGAAAAGGCAAAGGGTGTAGAGAAAGGGGAGACATTTTTTGAAGAAGTGTTGAAGAAAAAGAAAAAAGTGGAGCAACATGGCAGATCTGAGATCTCCAGAGAGACTGTGGGAATACTTTTCGCTCTTCCTCTGTCTCCTCTCCCGGGGGAATGCAGGGAAAATGTCAACAGACACACGCAGGAAAACACACACACACGCACGCACGCACGCACGCACGCACGCACGCAGAAGACTGGGATTTGTATTGGTGGGATGGGGGCGGGGGGGCAGTAGGAAACCAGAAGGTTTATGTAACCCAAGACATCATAGACAAATCTCTGGAGGCCCAGTGTGAGCTTCACATGCACGTACAAAGAGGCGGCATAAACGATATGCACTAACAGCTCTTCTGTTCTGCAATTTATTAACTCAATGTTGCCATGGTTTCTCTGCGCTGACGTGATTGTCATTGTAAAACTGTGTGACTGTGGTGTGTTCGTGCAGTGCAAGAAAAAAAAACAGCCATTTGGTCATTAGACTGAACTTGTTCCGGAGCACCAATATCCATTAAAATCAACAAACACTGATAATAAGTGGAATATTATTAGGCTTCGGCCAGGTCTCTAGTGTGCGTATCTGGCTTTTGTTGCAATCTCTTTTAAGCCGTGCCACCGAAAGTCGAGCAATTCAGACAGTTAAGTGTTGCGGCGTGAGTCTTAAGAGGGAAGGAGTGGGCATGTACAAATCACAACAATAAAACAAACACACCACCACAGAACTCTCTGTCTGGCCTGATAATGACTCATTAGCTTTCAATATCCCTCTAGTTAGTATGAGCTCACAGTCACTCAGAATGTGTCCATGTTTCTCTAAATAATCATGTTGTAAATGGCTTGGACTTGGTAAAGTAATGAGCTACGAAGTCGTTTTTACCCACGATCCTCCCTCTCTCTCTCCGCCGTCTGTCTCTGGAAAGCGGAGAAACTTCTCCGTCCAGCTAACATCCCACCTCTCTTCACTCAGCCTCCTCTTCTTTATCCCTTTTCCCCGATGCGTCGCCACCTACTATGCTTTCAAAGCTTTTAAAATTCTTTCAAGTGAGACAGCCTGCAGCTGAAAAGAGATAAGGCTTGAGCTCTTCATAAATATGATAGAGAAAGCAAAATGGCAGAGTGAAGGAGGAAACAGACAGGAAAGAAAAGGGGGGGGGGGGGATAGGGAAAATGAGGGGCAATAGAGATGGAGAAAGAGTGAGGGAGACAGATAGATGTGGAAAGGAAAAGAGAGGGAGAGGGAAAACAAGAAAGGTGGAAAATAGAGAAACGGAGCGAGACAGGAGGTTGAGGGAGGGACAGCTGAATGCTGTGAGCTGAATGAGTTATGAGATGCAGGTTGCAAACCAGCTACATTCAATTTATTCTCTTTATCACATTCATGATAAAGAGCGGTGTAGTCTCTTTTCCTTTCCCTTCCCTTTAGCTACCTGCTGCCTGTCCGTCTGCAGCCCAACTATCTTTAAATCTGTCTCACCGTCCCATCGCTCACTCTGCCACCCAAACAAAGAATGCTACTAACATTAACGATGACAATTTATTGTGAGTCTGATGTGGCTTTAATCTGATTCTCCATTGATGGAAAAACATCCGAAACCCACAAACCTGTTGTTGTAACACATTACTGCCAGCACCTTTCCACTGGCAGTACAGCCACATTGTGTGGTGTTGTCAGATCAAGGGAATTAAAGCTATGTGAACTGTGTGGAATGCTGCCTCTGGGCTCCAACTGCACCCTTACAATGGAAAATCACACAGAGCTACGAGCCGACATGGAGACGAGATCAAACAAGTGGTAAACAAAAATTATCAACTGGTTACCTACAAAAAAGTTGACTTTTCTGAGTAGCTGGAGCAAGCGACCGGTGGACATTTTTGCTTAACAAAATAAATTGAAGCCACTACTCTCATAATACTTGAATGAAAGTTTCTGACATTTTACTGCCTCCCTCTATATGAAAAAAGAACCCTAAAACAAATGCATGCATATGTAATTTCTACACACAGATAGTTATGTGATCTGAATAATTAGTAGCTTGATAGAATAATTCTGGCTCATTACAGCTTGTAGAAATGTTGAAAAATAGTGAAAAATACAAGTACTAAGAGGCCATGATGATTTATTTAAATAGCTTGTTTTGCCCAACCCAAACCCCATTGCTGATCAATTTACAATCATATAAAACAGAGAAATGGTTTTTAAACAAACTATGACCTGCTTGCGTTCAGTTTTACCTCCCAATCAAATAGCTTGCAACCTGGCTAAACTGTTGGCTTGTTCACGACCTGTCTTAACAATTGTGTTTTGTTCCCCAAAAGTATGAAAATAAGACCCAAGTTGCAATTAACCAGATTTATCCTTTAAATTATCATTGATCATTGGAACAGCGTTGTTTCTGCATTCATGTATATAGCAACTGTACTACACTATGACAAACTAAATGACTGAAAACACAAAATCTAATTCTATTTTAACCTTAGACCCACTCCTAACCCTAAAATAATATATCACATACAGAAAGTGCTTTCAGGGTAATTTTTCCTGACTCTATTTTTATGGAGAATCTTTACAGTAGTGCTCCCATGTAGAGAAATACGAGACACACAAACGGCAATCCTGTCTTATTTCTGAGAGACGTCAGCTTTCACTAATGTCACTTCTCTAAAAGGTCACAATGCACTTGGATTCAGCTAAATTGCCAGTCTTTGGGCTGCTGTTGCGGCTGACTGCGTGCATGTTGAGCACTCACCCTCGCATTGGCCACATAGATGATCCTGGCGTAGCAGCAGATCATCAGGAAGATGAGGCTGAACAGAGGCACGTACCATCTGCGGAAGAACAAACAAGAGCAGGTTGTAAGAAAACTTCAAATGTCATTCCAATCATTCCTGTTTGTTTTTCTTTGGCCTTCTTGTAGTCCTGTTTTAGGAGCAGCAACAGGAGGTTTGGAATACTCTTTAGGCCAAAGGAAAATGTCAAATGAAAAAGAAAAATTAATTTAATTTTAATTAATTTCTAATCCACAAGTAGAGTGTCATACATCCTAATGGAATTTATACCTTGACAGGACGTAATAACATACTAGGTGTCCAATGTTGAGATATTAGGGCTGTCTAAATTTGATTAGAGAGAAACTCATCTAACAAGATTTCTTCTGCAGGACTGTAATCTGAGAAGGCCATCGTTGTTAGAAATGATTTGGTGTCTGGACAAAAGCTTTTTTCACTTCAAATCATTGTAATTCAGCCTGTAAATTATCCTGCTGCTCTATTTTAACCATGAAACATTCTAGAAAAAAGATCCCGCACACTGACCATTACGCAAGCAAACTATTTATTTACAACGTTTCGGTCCTAGATCTTCATCAGGTAAATTAAATTAAACCATGAAACATTCGTAACTTCATGTCGTCCATAAAAAAAAGAAAATCTTACTACCACACATTTAAGAGTTTGTTTAGGTAAGACTGTTACGTTGGTGTTCACTGGCCAGCATTATTCTACACAGCTGATGCATAGAGGACCCAACAGTTCTACATACAAAGCACAGAGTGGAACAGGCCTGACTCTTTTAGTTTAAGGGAGTAGAGAGAGAGGTAGACAGTTTATGTGAGTAGAGAGAGAGGTAGACAAAGAACAAAAGATAATGCCAGCAAAGTCACAACTCCAGAAATGCATGGCATTCCTATGGAATGAGGAGTTGACAATCGAGGGAGGTCCGGGCGAGAATAACATGTCAGGTATTTCTGAGTGGATGAAAGAGAGCGAGACGAGCAAAGCAAACGGGAGTGATGGATTTGTTGGAATGGCAAGCCTTGTTATGCAACCTCTTGGGAGGTGATGTAAGCTCGGAGGAGTTTCAACCTCTCCCTGTAATCATGAAACGGGCCTTTGTCTCGCTTTGATAGACAGGTTCCTGGCCGCTACGTCTCTGTTCAGCCTCAGTAACTCTCGAGCAGTCGAGACTGTGCTGTGCGACACCCAAGTCCTCCTGAGCACCTGGCACAGGCAGGAAGACGCCGGCCAAATGCCCCTACGTGATAAACATATTAGGTAGAGCAGAGGAAGAACATCAAGGGTAATCACAGGCCTAATCATGATCCACAGAAGGAAAAAAAAAAGTTCAACTGACTTTTAAAACAGAGAGACTGAATCTTGTCTCTGACCCATAAATACTGGGACCCACATGGTTTCAAAGGAAAATGGATTGGGAATAAATGTCCAACACTGTGTGTGCTAAAAACTTTTAGCAACATCTATAAAGGCAAATAGAAGGTCCTTGGCCTAATTTAACTTTGTCCACACTTGTCTTCCAAGCCTGCGGGTCGAAAAAAATAACTCACTGAGCATTATCAAATTGATAAAACTTTTTATTGGCAGGGGAATCTGAGATGGTAGGCGTTTGTTTCACAGCAGGAAACAGGGGGAGGGAAAGGCTGCTTTACACATCGTGTTACTTCACGCCTTGTAGGGAACATCAATATACAAAGAATACCCTCTTTGAACATGTGTGCGAGTGCATTTGTATTTGCGCATCCACGCAGGTTCAAAAATGGCATGGGACAATGATGAAAGCGTTTCAGGGGAGACCTGCGCAGGCGTCACCTCGTGTGATTTAATAACCTGCTCTCCGGAATAAACAGCGTCCAATTACGCCAGCGCACGTCCCGGTAATGATGGAGAGACGAGGTGGGGGGTGGGTGGATTGTTGGAGAGGGGGAACGAGGAGGGGGTGGGGGGGTGGGGGTGGCCTTTTTAACGATAGCGTTGGGGGCTGCGAGGAGGAGAGAATGACGGGCGGCAGCTACAAAGTGCTCTAATTAGCATGATAATGATCTGCCATTAGAGTCCGCTCTGCTCTACAGCTGAGCACTACCCGGAGAGAGAGCGAGAGCAAGAGGGAGACGGGAGACGGGAGGGAAAGAATGAGAGCGAGAGAGAGAGAGAGAATGAAATAGAGGCATCGAGAGAGAGAGAAGATTCTGAGTGGGCAGGGGATGATGAAAGTGAAGATGAGATTAGAGGCGAGGATGGAAAGGTGGATGGATGACGTCAGATTGTGGGTCAGAACCAGAAAGAGCAGAAATACGAAGAAAAAAACATTGGGTGATTAAAAGACAGGGAGAGGGATAAGGTCATAATGAGAATGAAAGGAATAGCATAAAGAGGCTGCAGCCAATAGATCTACTAGGAACAGATGGATAGAAAGAGGGATAACCACAGAGGGGTTTTTTAGAGGACAACAGTGAGCCAGGATGGAAGCCTGAAACTGGCAGAAAAAAAGATTATCGCAGACACCCAAGAATCAATCTCTCAGCCTCGGCCGGGCCATCCCTCCAGTACCACTCTGAAGTGAAGAATGAGGCTTGGATGTAAGAATCCTTAATTGAAGTGCTTGGTAGGAGATGAGAGTACTGTAGGGACCCGTCTGTGCGGGTTAGTGCTCAACTTTGACAAACAAGATCCTACTGCTGGGTGAAAGATCACGATCTACCGGTTTAACCACTCAGACAGCGCCAGGACACTGTGAGAGACAGAACGGGAGAAGGAGACACAAAGACTAGGAAGAGCAGGGTGCGTAGGGTGCGTCTCACCAGATGCACTAATGTTAAAGTTAAAACAAGACTAAGATTCTACAGCCATGCTAGTGGCTCTGAGGCTGTACTTTTGAGCTAAATGCTACAACCGTCAAAATGCTCACAATGACGATTTTGAAATAATGATGTTTAGGAGGTATAACGTTTACAATGTTCATTGTCTTAGTTGTGTGTCAGCATGCTAAAAATGGCTAATTATCACTAAACACAATGTAGCTGAGACTGATTGATTAGGTTTGCAGGTATTTAGTCAAAAGTATTGGACAAATTACCAGCAAAAGTTATTACAATTCACCCTGTGGGGAACATGAATGTGTGACCCCAATTTCATGACAACCCAAAAGTTGTCGAGCGATTTCACTCAAAACCACAAAGGTCGGGCGCCCTGATGGCCAAAGGGTTAAGGTGCAGACCACGAAACATCACGTCCCCCGTTCAAATCCAGCTGAGGACCTTTGTGCATGTCATTCCCCATCTCTCTCTCTCTCCCCTCATTTCCTGGCATCTCTCTACTTTGAAAAAAACAAACAACATCAATCCGAAAAGGTCAACCGTGACATTTTTAGCATACATCTTCTGGGAACCATGAATGTCTAAACAGAATTTTGTGTCAATCCATTTAGTAGATATTTCACTGAATACATGAAAACTTTGGCCTGCTGGTTGCGTTAGATGAAAAGTCAGTTGAACAAAAGTTGAATACTAAGTCACTAAAATTCATCCCCTGGTCACCATAAATAGCTGTAATAAATGTCGTGGCAATCCATCCAATAGTGGCTAAGACATGCCAATAAAAAATAAAAATGTGGATCAACAAAGTCATTAGGATTCATCCTCCGGGGACCATGGATGTATGTACAAATCCACACAATCAATGTTGAGATATTTCAATCTGTATTAAAGTGGTGGATGGACCAATCGACCAGCTTTACCCTCCCTAGAGTCACCTTTGTAATTATAAGCTTTCGTTTGTGAACGTCATTTTCTCTGTTTATCTGTGCCATGTCTGACTGCGGCCCATGATACACACCAATGGGGACCTCTAAGAGCGGTGACTCAGCTAAGCTCGACTGCTTCCAATTGCTGACTCAACCCCTGAAATTCTGCACCTCAGTCACAAAACGCTGTCCTCTGCTTTTCATTCTCCTTCCTCTTTCATCCCCTTTCACACTGTCCTCCTCCTCCGAGCCTCCCCCGCCTGCTCTGTCCTGTCTGCGCCGCTTCGCTGAACTCTGATGAAGACACACTATGGGGCGTGGGCAGAGACGAGGGCAATCTATTTCTCTCACTCTCCTCTCTCCTTCCTGTCCTGCTATGCTGCCCCTCTTCTCTTGCAGAGTAATTCCCCGTCTCTCTAACTGTATCTCGTATGTCTCCCCTCCCACCTTTTCCACTTTTTTACCTTAAATACTAAAAACCTCTGCTCTTCCGCGTCTTTCCCAGAAAGCTGTCAGCAGGGTGTGTGTGTTTGAGTGTATGTGTTTTTTTCCTTGACGGGTGCTGCCTTGGCCTCTAATCTCTCGTCTGGTTTGATGTAATTAGAGCTAATGAAGATTCCCTGATCCTCTGAGCGACTCGTCCCCCTGGGCCACGACAGCGTGGAAAACTAGAAAGAGCCGGGGAGCAGCAGAGCACTGATAAAAGAGACACAGGCTTGTTTAGCGCAGCTGATAGCTATGTGTTGTTCTGCATGTGTGCACGAGTCTGTCTGTGTGTGTGCATGCTTATTTGTTTAGAAAGATTGATTCCCTGCTGATGCTGCGAGCAGCAACGCGATTACCTTTGGCTCATTGCAAAGTGTTGTTGTGTGCATGTGCGTGCGTGCGTGTGCGTGTGTGTGTGTGTGTGTGTGTGTGTGTGTGTGTGTGTGTGTGTGTGTGTGTGACTAAGTGTCTGTGCCGGGGGATTGGCAGAGCCCTTGCAGACTTAGGGCCAGTTGCAGAAAGCGGTAGACAGGCATAATCCTTCATAGCCGTCCTAAACACTTAAATACACAGTGTAGCAACTCCCCTAAATCTGACAAGGCAGAAGCAGACACAGGCACACCCACATGTGCGCACACACACACACACATGTACATGTGTACACACACACACACACACACACACACACACACACACACACACACACACACACACACACACACACACACACACACACACACACACACACACACACACACACACACACACACACCTTGGCCTTACACCAAGAGGGGAAAAAAACCCTGCAGGCTCCCCTGACATGTAACCCTTCACATTTCCCAGCTTTCTTCCCCCTTCCTCCTCCTCATCACCCCCAGTGGGGGAAGCTTTGATGCCGGCGCTGAAAGGTTCTACTTACATCCCAAATCTCCAGGCTACGTGATCGTCTGTGATCCAGCTGGGGGGAGAGAGAGAGAGAGAGAGAGAGAGAGAGAGAGAGAGAGAGAGAGAGAGAGAGAGAGAGAGCGATGAGGGAATTACAAAGGAAAGGGAGAGCGTGAGCGGAAGAGAGACTTGTGTGACTGCGTAGGGGAAAAGCTGTGCAGCTGTAGCTATTAATAAGCCGAGAGTGGAAAGAGAGAGCCGAGCCTGGAGATTAGGGCTCTGTCCCAATTCTCATTCCACCGCCTCCTCGCCTCGGCCTCTTCC
Source organism: Gymnocephalus cernua (assembly GCA_023631565.1). Lineage (NCBI taxonomy): Eukaryota > Metazoa > Chordata > Actinopteri > Perciformes > Percidae > Gymnocephalus > Gymnocephalus cernua. The sequence continues at coordinate 21,106,751 of CM042434.1, forward strand.
CCTTTTCCTCACCTTTTAACTACCCTCCAAACAAATAATGCCTTTCACCACAAGAACTGGAGAGGCTGAAGGGGTGCTTTACTGCTTAAAGATGTGCTGATAATTGCCAATTTTGATCACATAAAATCTTATGAGGGAAGGAGCCTGTCTGGAACTGGAATGAGGCCAGTGCTGTGGCCCTCCTTAAAAGGAAATACATTTTACAGAAAATCTGCTGTGGCTTGCTGAACAAACATACTATGCTGTAGCATAGTACAGTTGGCTATACAGTACTCACCACCAGGCTCCTGCGGGTCCATAGTAACCCTTTAGCAGTGGCAAAGAGGCCATGACCAGAGGCACCCCCCACGCCATCAGATGGTACGACCTGATAAAAGGCAGGCATTTATTTCATTATAAGCACAGAAGCCAGGGAGCTTTCCCCCTGAGAAAAAAAGCTTATGACTAAATCAATTCTTTTCGTCTTCAGTTCATCCCTTTGTTGGCACTTACATCGGGGTCATTTTTCAGGTGCAGACAAATGCCTATACAGCCAGAGTGCCAATTACTCATGGTAATATAAATAATAATTACCCTCACTGTTGTGGCTAAGATGATTTACAGAGTATATGTCGGCATCGAAAACACAAACAGGATGCAGATTCTCACACGCCAGGCGCTAGTGACAAAATCTGCAGACAAAGCTGGCTGAAATGTATTGCACGTATAGCCTATTTTTAAAGCAAGGTGGTAAGGAAAGCTGGAGAGGGTGATATTGGCTTTCAATGAAAAATTATAGGATCGGTGACAGTCTTCTAAGAAGCTCAAAAATCTCCATCACTGAACCTCGCTATATGTATGTGTGTGTGTGTGTGTGTGTGTGTGTGTGTGTGTGTGTGTGTGTGTGTGTGTGTGTGTGTGTGTGTGTGTGTGTGGGTTCCATGTCTTGGGCACCAGTGTGGGTGTCGATACTTTATAGAGCGTACAGTGAGGCTCGGTCAATAGAGTGTCCTGCCCTGACTTGTTCCAAGTGTGGTCAATCGAGCGGTGGCGACACAGCTGACACAGACTCAATCCCTCTCGACTTGTGCGGCACACATACACACTTTCTCACTCTGATTTCACTGGGGCGCACTGTATCTACCCTCTCTACCCTCATCTGATAGACAGCAGTGTGCGAGTGTGGGAAAGAGACATAGGAAACGTATGGATCCAGAGAGAGAGAGAGAGAGAGAGATAGTTTAGATCAAACACAAGAGGGAGCATGAGAGAAAGGGAAAACAAGGGAGACAGGGAGAAAAAAAGAAATGGTGGAAGAGCTAAAAAAAATAAAGAAATCGAGCAACAGAGGCAAGGGAGGGA